>JAOPFK010000067.1:0-23181 GCA_026122265.1 Ammodytes dubius | reverse complement strand
TCATGTCTTTTGGTAATGGTCTGTGGTGAATTTTTTTTAAAAACCTTATAAAAGGTGGGGGAGTTGGAATTGGAATGGGGAAAATTAATATGGGTTTTTGGGAAGTGGAATGTGGGTTGGAATAGGGTTACTTGTTTCCCTGGCGGTTTGAACCTGAGCCCTTTTTTTGACTCGGCCTGGGCTTAAACCACTAAGCACCCAAACCTGTAGGGTTGGGTTAGGGTTAAGGCTTATGATGAGGGGGTTTTAACCAGGAGGGGGTTTGCCAGGATCGCCGGAACGTCGATCGTCAAAAAAAATGTCCTTAAAAAGGAAAAAGTTGACATTTAAAGGTGCCTACTAGCTTTTTTGGGGATGGGTTTTCCTAGGGTCCTCCCCCCGAGGCTCTACGATTTGTTTTTGGTTTGAGGTTTTTTTTTTTAAAAGTTCTGTATCTCCTGAAGGAAGGTGTAGGGATGGGGGCAATCAGTGTGTTCAGCGTACCCCAATTTGTCTGACGGAAGTTGGTTTTTAAGTCTGTAGGACGTCCGTTCTGGAGTTATAAGTAAAAACTTTTTCCCAATTAGGAATGAAGAGCGTCATTAAAAATGTCTCAAGTGTGAGCCCAAAAAAAAAAAAGTTCCCCCAAAAAGTGTCCGGACCCTTTTTATTCGTTTGGTAATGGTCTGTGGTGAGTTTTTTAAAAACCCTATTTAAAAGGGGGGGGGGGTTTTGGAATTTGGGGGAATTTGGAAATTAAATTTTGATTTTTGGAATGTGGAATGTGGATTGGGAATAGGGGGTTTTAAATTTGTTTCCCTGAGCTGGATTCGAACCTGAGACCTTTTGATAAGACCTGGGAAAAACCACTAAGCCACCCACTGTGGGTTAGGGTTGGGGTTAGGGTTAGGCTTTATGAGGGGGGGTTTTTTTTAACCCAGGGGGGGTTTTAAAACCAGGATCCCCGGAACGTCGTCGTCAAATAAAAAGCCCTTAAAAAAGGTAATTTGACATTTAAGGTGCCTACTAGACTTTTTTGGGATGGGTTTCCTAGGGGCCTACCCCGGGCTTTTCGAGCTTTCGTTCTTTGGGTTTATGATTTTTTTATGTTTAAAAGTTTGATCTCCTAAAGGAAGGTGTAGGATGGGGACAATCCAGTGTGTTCGCGTCCCCGAATTATGTCGCGGAAGTTGGTTTTTAAGTCTGTAGGCGTCCCTTTGGAGTTAAAAGTAAAAAAGTTTTCCCAATGGTTTGTATGAGCGTCATTAAAAATGTCTCAAAGTGCTGAGCCCAAAAAAAAAAGTTCCCCAAAAAGTGCCGGGGAGCAGTTTCGGTTTTTGGTAATGGTCTGTGGTGAAGTTTTTTTAAAAACCTTTTTTTAAAAGGTGGGGGAGTTGGAATTGGAATGTGGAAATGTAATATAGATTTTTGGAATGTGGAATGTGGAGTTGGAATGGGGTTTAAACTTGTTTCCTGAGCTGGGGATTCAAACCCTGAGCCTTTTGATCGAGCCCTGGGCTTAAACCCAAAGCCCCCAAAACCTGAGGGTTGGGGTTAGGGTTAGGGTTAGGCTTTGATGAGGGGGTTTTAACCGGGGGGGTTTGAACCAGGTCCCGGAAAACGTGTTTCGTCAAAAACTGTCCTTGAAAAGGTAAAGTTGACTTTTTAAAGGTGCCTACTAGACAAATTTTGGGATGGGTTTTTCCTATGGTCCTACCCCCAAAGGTTTTGAGTTTGTTCTTTGGTTATGGATGTTTTTTTATGTTTAAAAGTTCTGTATTCCTGAACGGAGGTGTAGGACTCGGGGAAGCAAATCAGTTGTTGGGCTTTACCCGAATTATGTCTGACGGAAGTTGGTTTTTTTTTAAAGTTGTAGGACGTACCGTTCCCTGGTTTTAAGTTTAAGTGAAAGTTTCGCCCAATAGGAATGATTGGCGTCATTAAAAATGTTCTAAGTGCTGGCCCAAAAAAAAAAAAAGTTCCCAAAAAGTGTCCAGGACAGTTTAGTGTTTTGGAAATGGTTGTGGTGAAGTTTTTAAAAACCTTTTTAAAAAAGGTGGGGGGATTTGGGAAATTGGAAAAATGTAATTAGATTTTGGAATGGGGAAAGTTTGGAATGGGGTTAAAACTTTTTCCTGAGCTGGATTCGAACCTGAGCCCTTTTGACTCGGCCTGGGCAAAACCCATAAGCCCCCCAACCTGTGGGGTTTGGGTTAGGGTTAGGGTTAGGTTTTATGATGAGGGGGTTTTAAAACCAGGGGGGGTTTGAACCGGTGCCGGAACGTGATCGTCAAAAACTGCCCTTAAAAAGGGAAAAGTTGCATTTAAAGGTGCCTATAGACTAATTTTGGGATGGGTTTCCCCTTGGTCCTTTCCCCCGGGTTTAAAAATTTTCGTTCTTTGAGTTATGGTGTTTTTTGTTTAAAAGTTCTGTATTCCTTGAAACGGAGGTGTAGAGCTCGGGGGAAATTTTGTGTGTTCAGGTACCCAAATGTTGACGGAAGTTGGTTTTTAATTGAAAGGTACCGTTTGGGTTTTAAGTGGGAAAAGTTGTTTAGGGAATAATGAGGTTTTGAAAATGCTCTAAGTGTGGTCCCCAAAAAAAAGTTCCCAAAAAGGTCCAGGAGCACGTTTTAAAATGTCTTTGGTTTAAATGGTCTTGGTGAAGGTTTTTTAAAAACCTTTTTAAAAAGGTGGAGGGATTTGGATTTTGGGGAAAAAGAAATTAGGTTTTGGGAAATGGGGAATTGGTTTGGAGTTGGAATAGGGTTTTAATTTTTTCCCCTGAGCGGGTTTCGAACGAGACCTTTTGACTAAAAAAGCTGGGCTTAAACCCTAAGCCCCCCCAACCTGTAGGGTTAGGGTTAGGGTTAGGGTTGGCTTATGATGAGGGGGTTTTAACCGGAGGGGGTTTGAACCGGATCGCGGAAGTCGATGTCAAATAATGCCCTTAAAAAGGTAAAGTTGACATTTAAAGGTGCCTATAGACAAATTTTGGGATGGGCTTTCCTATGGTCCTCCCCCGAGGCCCTTACGAGCTTTCGTTTTTTGAGTTATGATGTTTTTATGTTTAAAATTCTGTTTCCTGCGGAGGTCGTGAGCTCGGGGAAAACCCAGTGTGTTGGGTCCCCAAAAAAAATTTATGTTGAGGGAATTTGGGTTTTTAAGTCTGTAGGATTTTTTCCGTTCGGAGTTATAAGTGAAAACGTTCCCAAAATGGAAATTTTAAATGGCGTCATTGAAAATGTCTTAAGTGCTGAGTAAAAAAAAAAAAAGTTCCCCAAAAAGTGTCCAGGAGCCGTTTATGTCGTTTGGTAATGGTCTTGGGTGAAAGTTTTTAAAAACCCTTTTTTAAAAAGGTGGAGGGAGTTGGAATTGGGGGAAATGTAAATAGAGTTTTGGAATGGGGAAATGTGGATTTGGGAAATAGGGTTAAACTTTTTTCCCCTGAGGGGATTCAAAAACTGAGACTTTTGACTACAGACCTGGGCTTAAACCACAAGCCACCCAACGTGGGGGTTTAGGGTTAGGGTTAGGGTTGGGCTTTGATGAGGGGGTTTTAACCAGGAGGGGGTTTGAACGGATGCCGGAACGTGTTTGTCAAAAAATGTCTTAAAAGGGGTAAAGTTGAATTTAAAGGTGCTATGACTTTTTTTGGGATGGGCTTTCCTAGGTCCTCCCCCCGAGGCTCTACGGCTTTCTTTTCTTTGAGTTATGATTTTTTTTATGTTTAAAATTCTGTATTCCTGAAGGAAGGTGTAGAGCTGGGGGGACAATCCAGTGTGTTCAGGTACCCGAATTATGTCTGACGGAATTTGGTTTTTAATTTGTAGGAGCCCGTTCTGGGTTTATAAGGAAAAAACTTTTCCCCGCAAATGGAATAAATGAGGTCATTAAAAATTGTTCTAATTTCTGAGTCCAAAAAAAAAAATTTCCCCCAAAAAGTGTCCAGGGCATTTTCATGCGTTTGGAATGGTCTTGGTGAATTTTTTTTAAAACCCCCTATATAAAGGTGGAGGGAGTTGGAATTGGTTTAAGTAATATAGTTTTTTGGGAAAATGGGGAATGGGGTTGGAATAGGGTTACTTTTTTCCCTGGCGGATTCGAACCCGAGACCTTTTGACTACAGACGGGCTTAAACCATAAGCCACCCAACCCGTGGGTTAGGGTTGGGTTTTGGGGTTGGCTTATGGAGGGGGGTTTTAACCAGGAGGGGGTTTGAACCAGGATCGCCCGGGAAGTCGATCGTCAAATAACTGTCCTTGAAAAGGTTTAAAATTTACATTTAAAAGGGGCCCCATAGACTAATTTTGGGTGGGTTTTCCCATGGTTACCCCCGAGGCTCTAGATTTTTTGTTCTTTTAGTTAGATGTTTTTTTTGTTTAAAGTTCTGTATCTCCTGAAAGGGGGGTGTAGAGACTCGGGGACAACTCCAGTGTGTTCAGCGTACCCGAAATGTCTGAGGGAAATTTGGTTTTTTAAAGTTGTAGGACGTCCGTTCGGAGTTTAAGTAAAAAACTTTTCCCCAAATGGAATGAATGAGCGTCTTTGAAATGTTCTAAGTGCTGACCCAAAAAAAAAAATTTCCCCCAAAAAAGTGTAGGAGCCCGTTTCTTTGTTTTGGTAAGGGGTCTTGGTGAAGTTTTTTAAAACCCATATAAAAGGTGGGGGGATTTGGAATTGGTTAAGTAATATGGGTTTTGGAATGGGGAATGGGAGTTGGAATGGGTTATTTGTTTCCCTGGCTGGATTCAAACCTGAGACTTTTGAACAAACCCGGGGCTTAAACCATAAGCCACCCAACCTGTAGGGTTAGGGTTGGGGTTGGTTTTTGGCTTATGTGGGGGGTTTTTAACAGGGGGGGTTTAAAACCGGATCCCCGGGAAAAACGTCGATCGTCAAAAAAACTGCCTTGGGAAAAAGGTTCCCAAAAACGGAGCGTAGGTGGGGGAAACCCCGGGGTTTTAGTACCCGAATAAATGTTGGGAAAGTTTTTTTTTTAATTGGATTTTTCGTTTTGGAGTTATAGTGGAAAATTTTTTTGGCCCTTAGGAATTAAATGGGGGTTTTTGAAAAATGCTCAAAGGGCTGGTAAAAAAAAAAAGTTCCCCCAAAAAAAAAATGCCAGGAAGTTTTTATGTCGTTTGGAAGGTTCTTGGTAGTTTTTTTAAAAACCCTTTTAAAAAGGTGGAGGGAGTTGGAATTTGGGAAATTTAATATAGAGTTTTGGAATGTGGAATTGGAGTTGGAATAGGAAGGGTTAATTGTTTCCCCTGAGTGGATTCAAACCTGAGCCCTTTGACAAAGACCTGGGCTTAAACCCTAAGCCCCCCAAACCTGTAGGGTTGGGGTTTGGGGGTTTAGGGTTGGCTTATGTGGGGGGTTTTTTAACCCGGGGGGGGGTTTGAACCAGGATCCCCGGGAAAAGGGTTTTCGATCGTAAAAATAAGGGCCTTGAAAAGGTAAAGTTGCATTTAAAGGTGCCTTGACAAATTTTGGGATGGGTTTCCCTTTGGGGTCCTACCCCGAGGCTCTACGAGTTTTCGTTCTTTGGGGTTATGATGTTTTTATTTTTAAAAGTTTGTATCTCTGAACGGGGGTGTGAGCTCGGGGAAACCCATAGTGTGTTCAGCGTCCCCAAATTTTATGTTGGGGAATTTGGTTTTTAAGTCTGTAGGACGTCCCTTTTCTGGAGTTATAAGTGAAAAGTTCCCTAGGATATAAATGAGCGTCTTTAAAAATGTCTTAAGTGCTGAGCCCAAAAAAAAAAAAGTTCCCAAAAAGTGTCCAGGAGCATTTTCATGTTTTTGGAAATGGTCTGTGGTAAAGTTTTTTAAAACCTTTTAAAAAAGGTGGGGGTTTTGGTTTGGGAAATGTGGAAAATTAATTAGATTTTGGAATGTGAATGGGGAGTTGGAATGGGTTTTACTTTTTTCCCCTGAGCGGATTCAAACCCTGAGCCCCTTTTGATACGAGCTGGGTTTAAAACCTAAGCCCCCCAATTTTTAGGGTTTAGGGTTAGGGTTTGCTTATGATGAGGGGGGGTTTTAACCAGGGGGGGGTTTGAACCAGGATCCCCGGAAGTCGTCGTCAAATAATGTCCTTGAAAAGGTAAAGTTGAATTTAAAGGTGCCTACTGATAATTTTGGGATGGGCTTTCCTATGGTCCTACCCCCGAGGCTCTACGAGCTTTCGTTCTTTGAGTTATGAGTGTTTTTATGTTTAAAAGTTCTGTATCTCCTGAACGGAAGGTCGTAGAGACTCGGGGACAACTCCAGTGTGTTCAGCGTACCCGAATTATGTCTGACGGAAGTTGGTTTTTAAGTCTGTAGGACGTACCGTTCTGGAGTTATAAGTGAAAACGTTCGCCCAATAGGAATGAATGAGCGTCATTGAAAATTTCTCTAAGTGCTGAGTCCAAAAAAAAAAAGTTCCCCCAAAAAGTGTCCAGGAGCACGTTTCATCGTTTGGTAGGTCTGTGGTAGTTTTAAACCCTATATAAAGGGAGGGAATTATGTGGAAAGAATAAGTTGGAATGTGGAGTTGGAATAGTACCCAGCGATTCGAACCTGAGACCTTTTGATACAGACCTGGGCTTAACCACTACACCCAACCTGTAGGTAGGTAGGTTAGGTAGCTAGAAGGGTTTTAACCAGAGGGGTTACCAGGATCGCCGAACGTCGATCGTCAAATAACTGTCCTTGAAAAGGAAAGTTGACATTTAAAGGTGCCTACTAGACTAATTTTGGATGGGCTTCCTATGTCCTACCCCCGAGCTCTACGAGCTTCGTTCTTTGAGTTATGATGTTTTATGTTTAAAAGTTCTGTATCTCCTGAACGAAGGTCGTAGAACTCGGCAACTCCATGTGTTCAGCACCAATTATGTCTGACGAATTGGTTAAGTCTGTAGACGACCGTTCTGGAGTTATAAGTGAAAACGTTGCCCAATAGGAATGAATGAGCGTCATTGAAAATTCTCTAATGCGAGTCCAAAAAAAAAGTTCCCCAAAAAGTGTCCAGGAGCACGTTCATGTCGTTTGTAATGGTCTGTGGTGAAGTTTTTTAAAACCCTATATAAAAGGTGGGGGATTGGAATTGGAATGTGGAAATGTAATTAGAGTTTTGGAATGGAATGTGAGTTGGAATAGTTAACCTGTTTCCCTAGCTGGATCGAACCTGAGACCTTTTGACTACGAGACCTGGCTTAAACCACTACCACCCAACTAGTAGGGTAGGGTAGTAGCTTAGATAGGGTTTTAACCAGGAGGGTTTAACCAGATCCGAACGTCGATCGTCAAATAACTGTCCTTGAAAAGGTAAAGTTGACATTAAAGGTGCCTACTAGACTAATTTTGGATGGCTTTCCTAGTCCTACCCCCGAGCTCTACGAGCTTCGTTCTTTGAGTTATGATGTTTTTATGTTTAAAAGTTCTGTATCTCCTGAACGGAAGTCGTAGAGACTCGGGACAACTCCATGTGTTCACGTACCCGAATTATGTCTGACGGAAGTTGGTTTAAGTCTTAGGACGTACCGTCTGGAGTTATAAGTGAAAACGTTCGCCCAATAGGAATGAATGAGCGTCATTGAAATTCTCTAAGTGCTGATCCAAAAAAAAAAAGTTCCCCAAAAAGTGTCCAGGAGCACTTTCATGTCGTTGAATGGTCTGTGTGAAGTTTTAAAACCCTATATAAAAGGTGAGGAGTTGAATTGGAATGTGAAATGTAATAAAGTTTGGAATGTGGTTGGGTTGATAGGTAACCTTCCCTAAGCTGGATTCGAACCTGAGACCTTTTGACTACAGACCTGGCTTAACCACTAAGCCACCCAACCTGTAGGGTTAGGGTTAGGGTTAGGTAGCTTAGATAGGGGGTTTAACCAGGAGGGGGTTTAACCAGATCTTAACCAGATCGCCGGAACGTCGATCGTCAAATAACGTCCTTGAAAAGGTAAAGTTGACATTTAAAGGTGCCTACTAGACTAATTTTGGGATGGGCTTTCCTATGGTCCTACCCCCGAGGCTCTACGAGCTTTCGTTCTTTGAGTTATGAGTGTTTTTATATGTTTAAAAGTTCTGTATCTCCTGAACGGAAGGTCGTAGAGACTCGGGGACAACTCCAGTGTGTTCAGCGTACCCGAATTATGTCTGACGGAAGTTGGTTTTAAGTCTGTAGGACGTACCGTTCTGGAGTTATAAGTGAAAACGTTCGCCCAATAGGAATGAATGAGCGTCATTGAAAATTTCTCTAAGTGCTGAGTCCAAAAAAAAAAAGTTCCCCCAAAAAGTGTCCAGGAGCACGTTTCATGTCGTTTGGTAATGGTCTGTGGTGAAGTTTTTTAAAAACCCTATATAAAAAGGTGGAGGGAGTTGGAATTGGAATGTGGAAATGTAATATAGAGTTTTGGAATGTGGAATGTGGAGTTGGAATATGGGTTATTACCTGTTTCCCTAAGCTGGATTCGAACCTGAGACCTTTTGACTACGAGACCTGGGCTTAAACCACTAAGCCACCCAACCTGTAGGTTAGGGTTAGGGTTAGGGTTAGCTTATGAAGGGGGTTTTAACCAGGAGGGGGTTTTAACCAGGATCGCCGGAACGTCGATCGTCAAATAACTGTCCTTGAAAAGGTAAAGTTGACATTTAAAGGTGCCTACTAGACTAATTTTGGGATGGGCTTTCCTATGGTCCTACCCCCGAGGCTCTACGAGCTTTCGTTCTTTGAGTTATGATGTTTTTATGTTTAAAAGTTCTGTATCTCCTGAACGGAAGGTCGTAAGACTCGGGGACAACTCCAGTGTGTTCAGCGTACCCGAATTATGTCTGACGGAAGTTGGTTTAAGTCTGTAGGACGTACCGTTCTGGAGTTATAAGTGAAAACGTTCGCCCAATAGGAATGAATGAGCGTCATTGAAAATGTCTCTAAGTGCTGAGTCCAAAAAAAAAAAGTTCCCCCAAAAAGTGTCCAGGAGCACGTTTCATGTCGTTTGGTAATGGTCTGTGGTGAAGTTTTTTAAAAACCCAATAAAAGGTGGAGGAGTTGGAATTGGAATGTGGAAATGTAATAGAGTTTTGGAATGTGGGTAATTGAGTTGGAATAGGTTAACCTGTTTCCCTAAGCTGGATTCGAACCTGAGACCTTTTGACTACGAGACCTGGGCTTAAACCACTAAGCCACCCAACCTGTAGGTTAGGTTAGGGTTAGGGTTAGGCTTATGATAAGGGGGTTTTAACCAGGAGGGGTTTGAACCAGGATCGCCGGGAACGTCGATCGTCAAATAACTGTCCTTGAAAAGGTAAAGTTGACATTTAAAGGTGCCTACTAGACTAATTTTGGGATGGGCTTTCCTATGGTCCTACCCCCGGGCTCTACGAGCTTTCGTTCTTTGAGTTATGAGTGTTTTTATGTTTAAAAGTTCTGTATCTCCTGAACGGAAGGTCGTAGAGACTCGGGGACAACTCCAGTGTGTTCAGCGTACCCGAATTATGTCTGACGGAAGTTGGTTTTTAAAGTCTGTAGGACGTACCGTTCTGGAGTTATAAGTGAAAACGTTCGCCCAATAGGAATGAATGAGCGTCATTGAAAATGTCTCTAAGTGCTGAGTCCAAAAAAAAAAAGTTCCCCCAAAAAGTGTCCAGGAGCACGTTTCATGTCGTTTGGTAATGGTCTGTGGTGAAGTTTTTTAAAAACCCTATATAAAAGGTGGAGGGAGTTGGAATTGGAATGTGGAAATGTAATATAGAGTTTGATGTGGAATGTGGAGTATGATAGGAGTTGGAATAGGGTTAACCTGTTTCCCTGAAGCTGGATTCGAACCTGAGACCTTTTGACTACGAGACCTGGGCTTAAACCACTAAGCCACCCAACCTGTAGGTTTAGGGTTAGGGTTAGGGTTAGGCTTATGATAAGGGGTTTTAACCAGGAGGGGTTTGAACCAGGATCGCCGGAACGTCGATCGTCAAATAACTGTCCTTGAAAAGGTAAAGTTGACATTTAAAGGTGCCTACTAGACTAATTTTGGGATGGGCTTTCCTATGGTCCTACCCCCGAGCTCTACGAGCTTTCGTTCTTTGAGTTATGAGTGTTTTTATGTTTAAAAGTTCTGTATCTCCTGAACGAAAAAAAAAAAAAAAAAAAAAAAAAAAAAAAAAAAAAAAAAAAAAAAAAAAAAAAAAAGTCTGTGGTGAAGTTTTTTAAAAACCCTATATAAAAGGTGGAGGGAGTTGGAATTGGAATGTGGAAATGTAATATAGAGTTTTGGAATGTGGAATTGGAGTTGGAATATGGGTTAACCTGTTTCCCTAGCTGGATTCGAACCTGAGACCTTTTGACTACGAGACCTGGGCTTAAACCACTAAGCCACCCAACCTGTAGGGTTAGGGTTAGGGTTAGGGTTAGGCTTATGATAAGGGGGTTTTAACCAGAGGGGGTTTAACCAGGATCGCCGGAACGTCGATCGTCAAATAACTGTCCTTGAAAAGGTAAAGTTGACATTTAAAGGTGCCTACTAGACTAATTTGGGATGGGCTTTCCTATGGTCCTACCCCCGAGGCTCTACGAGCTTTCGTTCTTTGAGTTATGAGTGTTTTTATGTTTAAAAGTTCTGTATCTCCTGAACGGAAGGTCGTAGAGACTCGGGGACAACTCCAGTGTGTTCAGCGTACCCGAATTATGTCTGACGGAAGTTGGTTTTTAAGTCTGTAGGACGTACCGTTCTGGAGTTATAAGTGAAAACGTTCGCCCAATAGGAATGAATGAGCGTCATTGAAAATGTCTCTAAGTGCTGAGTCCAAAAAAAAAAAGTTCCCCCAAAAAGTGTCCAGGAGCACGTTTCATGTCGTTTGGTAATGGTCTGTGGTGAAGTTTTTTAAAAACCCTATATAAAAGGTGGAGGGAGTTGGAATTGGAATGTGGAAATGTAATATAGAGTTTTTGGAATGTGGAAATGTGAGTTGGAATTGGTTAACCTGTTTCCCTGAGCTGGATTCGAACCTGAGACCTTTTGACTACGAGACCTGGGCTTAAACCACTAAGCCACCCAACCTGTAGGGTTAGGGTTAGGGTTAGGGTTAGGCTTATGATAAGGGGGTTTTAAACCAGGAGGGGGTTTAACCAGGATCGCCGGAACGTCGATCGTCAAATAACTGTCCTTGAAAAGGTAAAGTTGACATTTAAAGGTGCCTACTAGACTAATTTTGGGATGGGCTTTCCTATGGTCCTACCCCCGAGGCTCTACGAGCTTTCGTTCTTTGAGTTATGAGTGTTTTTATGTTTAAAAGTTCTGTATCTCCTGAACGGAAGGTCGTAGAGACTCGGGGACAACTCCAGTGTGTTCAGCGTACCCGAATTATGTCTGACGGAAGTTGGTTTTTAAGTCTGTAGGACGTACCGTTCTGGAGTTATAAGTGAAAACGTTCCCCAATAGGAATGAATGAGCGTCATTGAAAATGTCTCTAAGTGCTGAGTCCAAAAAAAAAAAGTTCCCCCAAAAAGTGTCCAGGAGCACGTTTCATGTCGTTTGGTAATGGTCTGTGGTGAAGTTTTTTTAAAAACCCTATATAAAAGGTGGAGGGAGTTGGAATTGGAATGTGGAAATGTAATATAGAGTTTTTGGAATGTGGAATGTGGAGTTGGAAATGAGTGGATGGGTTAACCTGTTTCCCTGAGCTGGATTCGAACCTGAGACCTTTTGACTACGAGACCTGGGCTTAAACCACTAAGCCACCCAACCTGTAGGTTTAGGGTTAGGGTTAGGGTTAGGCTTATGATAGGGGGTTTTAACCAGGAGGGGGTGTTTGAACCAGGATCGCCGGAACGTCGATCGTCAAATAACTGTCCTTGAAAAGGTAAAGTTGACATTTAAAGGTGCCTACTAGACTAATTTTGGGATGGGCTTTCCTATGGTCCTACCCCCGAGGCTCTACGAGCTTTCGTTCTTTGATTATGAGTGTTTTTATGTTTAAAAGTTCTGTATCTCCTGAACGGAAGGTCGTAGAGACTCGGGGACAACTCCAGTGTGTTCAGCGACCCGAATTATGTCTGACGGAAGTTGGTTTTAAGTCTGTAGGACGTACCGTTCTGGAGTTATAAGTGAAAACGTTCGCCCAATAGGAATGAATGAGCGTCATTGAAAATGTCTCTAATGCTGAGTCCAAAAAAAAAAGTTCCCCAAAAAGTGTCCAGGAGCACGTTTCATGTCGTTTGGTAATGGTCTGTGGTGAAGTTTTTTTAAAAACCCTATAAAAAGGTGGAGGGAGTTGGAATTGGAATGTGGAAATGTAATATAGAGTTTTGGAATGTGGAATGTGGAGTTGGAATAGGGTTATCCTGTTTCCCTACTGGATCGAACCTGAGACCTTTTGACTACGAGACCTGGGCTTAAACCACTAAGCCACCCAACCTGTAGGGTTAGGGTTAGGGTTAGGGTTAGGCTTATGATAGGGGGTTTTAACCAGGAGGGGGTTTGAACCAGGATCGCCGGAACGTCGATCGTCAAATAACTGTCCTTGAAAAGGTAAAGTGACATTTAAAGGTGCCTACTAGACTAATTTTGGATGGGCTTTCCTATGGTCCTACCCCCGAGGCTCTACGAGCTTTCGTTCTTTGAGTTATGATGTTTTTATGTTTAAAAGTTCTGTAATCCCTGAACGGAAGGTCGTAGAGACTCGGGACAACTCCAGTGTGTTCAGCGTACCCGAATTATGTCTGACGGAAGTTGGTTTTTAAGTCTGTAGACGTACCGTTCTGGAGTTATAAGTGAAAACGTTCTCCCAATAGGAATGAATGAGCGTCATTGAAAATGTCTCTAAGTGCTGAGTCCAAAAAAAAAAAAGTTCCCCAAAAAGTGTCCAGGAGCACGTTTCATGTCGTTTGGTAATGGTCTGTGGTGAAGTTTTTAAAAACCCTATATAAAAGGGGAGGGAGTTTGGAATTGGAATGTGGAAATGTAATATAGAGTTTTGGAATGTGGAATGTGGAGTTGGAATAGGGTTAAATACCTGTTTCCCTAGCTGGATTCGAACCTGAGACCTTTTGACTACGAGACCTGGGCTTAAACCACTAAGCCACCCAACCTGTAGGGTTAGGTTAGGGTTAGGGTTAGGCCTTATGATGAGGGGGTTTTAACCAGGAGGGGTTTGAACCAGGATCGCCGGAACGTCGATCGTCAAATAACTGTCCTTGAAAAGGTAAAGTTGACATTTAAAGTGCCTACTAGACTAATTTGGATGGGCTTTCCTATGCCTACCCCGAGGCTCTAGAGCTTTCGTTCTTTGAGTTATGAGTGTTTATTAAAAGTTCTGTATCCCTGAACGGAAGGTCGTAGAGACTCGGGACAACTCATGTGTTCACGTACCCGAATTATGTCTGACGGAAGTTGTTTAAGTCTGTAGACGTACCGTTCTGGAGTTATAATGAAAACGTTCCCCAATAGGAATGAATGACGTCATTGAAAATTCTCTAATGCTGATCCAAAAAAAAAAGTTCCCCCAAAAAGGTCCAGGAGCACGTTTCAGTCGTTTGGAATGGTCTGTGGTGAAGTTTTTAAAAACCCTAAAAAAGGTGGAGGAGTTGAATTGAATGTGAAATGTAATATAGATTTTGGAATGTGGAATGTGAGTTGGAATAGGGTTAACCTGTTTCCCTAAGCTGGATTCGAACCTGAGACCTTTTGACTACGAGACCTGGCTTAAACCACTGAGCCACCCAACCTGTAGGGTTAGGGTTAGGGTTAGGGTTAGGCTTATGATGAGGGGGTTTTAAACCAGGAGGGGGTTTTTAACCAGGATCGCCGGAACGTCGATCGTCAAATAACTGTCCTTGAAAAGGTAAAGTTGACATTTAAAGGTGCCTACTAGACTAATTTTGGGATGGGCTTTCCTATGGTCCTACCCCCGAGGCTCTACGAGCTTTCGTTCTTTGAGTTATGAGTGTTTTTTATGTTTAAAAGTTCTGTATCTCCTGAACGGAAGGTCGTAGAGACTCGGGACAACTCCAGTGTGTTCAGCGTACCCGAATTATGTCTGACGGAAGTTGGTTTTTAAGTCTGTAGGACGTACCGTTCTGGAGTTATAAGTGAAAACGTTCGCCCAATAGGAATGAATGACGTCATTGAAAATGTCTCTAAGTGCTGATCCAAAAAAAAAAAGTTCCCCCAAAAAGTGTCCAGGAGCACGTTTCATGTCGTTTGGTAATGGTCTGTGGTGAAGTTTTTTAAAAACCCTATATAAAAGGTGGAGGGAGTTGGAATTGGAATGTGGAAATGTAATATAGAGTTTTGGAATGTGGAATGTGATTGGAAATGGATTGGAATAGGGTTAACCTGTTTTCCCTGAGCTGGATTCGAACCTGAGACCTTTTGACTACGAGACCTGGGCTTAAACCACTAAGCCACCCAACCTGTATGGGTTAGGGTTAGGGTTAGGGCTTATGATAAGGGGGTTTTAACCAGGAGGGGGTTTTAACCAGGATCGCCGAACGTCGATCGTCAATAACTGTCCTTGAAAAGGTAAAGTTGACATTTAAAGTGCCTACTAGACTAATTTTGGATGGGCTTTCCTATGGTCCTACCCCCGAGCTCTACGAGCTTTCGTCTTTGAGTTATGAGTGTTTTTATTTTAAAAGTTCTGTATCTCCTGAACGGAAGGTCGTAGAGACTCGGGACAACTCCAGTGTGTTCAGCGTACCCGAATTATGTCTGACGGAAGTTGGTTTTTAAGTCTGTAGACGTACCGTTCTGGAGTTATAAGTGAAAACGTTCTCCAATAGGAATGAATGAGCGTCATTGAAAATGTCTCTAAGTGCTGAGTCCAAAAAAAAAAGTTCCCCAAAAAGTGTCCAGGAGCACGTTTCATGTCGTTTGTAATGGTCTGTGGTTTGGTAATGGTCTGTGGTGAAGTTTTTTAAAAACCCTATATAAAAGGTGGAGGGAGTTGGAATTGGAATGTGGAAATGTAATATAGAGTTTTGGAATGTGGAATGTGGAGTTGGAATTGGGTTATCTTGTTTCCCTGAGCTGGATTCGAACCTGAGACCTTTTGACTACGAGACCTGGGCTTAAACCACTAAGCCACCCAACCTGTAGGGTTAGGGTTAGGGTTAGGGTTAGGCTTATGATGAGGGGGTTTTAACCAGGAGGGGGTTTGAACCAGGATCGCCGGAACGTCGATCGTCAAATAACTGTCCTTGAAAAGGTAAAGTTGACATTTAAAGGTGCCTACTAGACTAATTTTGGGATGGGCTTTCCTATGGTCCTACCCCCGAGGCTCTACGAGCTTTCGTTCTTTGAGTTATGAGTGTTTTTATGTTTAAAAGTTCTGTATCTCCTGAACGGAAGGTCGTAGAGACTCGGGGACAACTCCAGTGTGTTCAGCGTACCCAAATTATGTCTGACGGAAGTTGGTTTTTAAGTCTGTAGGACGTACCGTTCTGGAGTTATAAGTGAAAACGTTCTTCCAATAGGAATGAATGAGCGTCATTGAAAATGTCTCTAAGTGCTGAGTCCAAAAAAAAAAAGTTCCCCCAAAAAGTGTCCAGGAGCACGTTTCATGTCGTTTGGTAATGGTCTGTGGTGAAGTTTTTTAAAAACCCTATATAAAAGGTGGAGGGAGTTGGAATTGGAATGTGGAAATGTAATATAGAGTTTTGGAATGTGGAATGTGGAGTTGGAATTGGGTTATCTTGTTTCCCTGAGCTGGATTTGAACCTGAGACCTTTTGACTACGAGACCTGGGCTTAAACCACTAAGCCACCCAACCTGTAGGGTTAGGGTTAGGGTTAGGGTTAGGCTTATGATGAGGGGGTTTTAACCAGGAGGGGGTTTGAACCAGGATCGCCGGAACGTCGATCGTCAAATAACTGTCCTTGAAAAGGTAAAGTTGACATTTAAAGGTGCCTACTAGACTAATTTTGGGATGGGCTTTCCTATGGTCCTACCCCCGAGGCTCTACGAGCTTTCGTTCTTTGAGTTATGAGTGTTTTTATGTTTAAAAGTTCTGTATCTCCTGAACGGAAGGTCGTAGAGACTCGGGGACAACTCCAGTGTGTTCAGCGTACCCGAATTATGTCTGACGGAAGTTGGTTTTTAAGTCTGTAGGACGTACCGTTCTGGAGTTATAAGTGAAAACGTTCTTCCAATAGGAATGAATGAGCGTCATTGAAAATGTCTCTAAGTGCTGAGTCCAAAAAAAAAAAGTTCCCCCAAAAAGTGTCCAGGAGCACGTTTCATGTCGTTTGGTAATGGTCTGTGGTGAAGTTTTTTAAAAACCCTATATAAAAGGTGGAGGGAGTTGGAATTGGAATGTGGAAATGTAATATAGAGTTTTGGAATGTGGAATGTGGAGTTGGAATAGGGTTAACTTGTTTCCCTGAGCTGGATTCGAACCTGAGACCTTTTGACTACGAGACCTGGGCTTAAACCACTAAGCCACCCAACCTGTAGGGTTAGGGTTAGGGTTAGGGTTAGGCTTATGATGAGGGGGTTTTAACCAGGAGGGGGTTTGAACCAGGATCGCCGGAACGTCGATCGTCAAATAACTGTCCTTGAAAAGGTAAAGTTGACATTTAAAGGTGCCTACTAGACTAATTTTGGGATGGGCTTTCCTATGGTCCTACCCCCGAGGCTCTACGAGCTTTCGTTCTTTGAGTTATGACTGTTTTTATGTTTAAAAGTTCTGTATCTCCTGAACGGAAGGTCTTAGAGACTCGGGGACAACTCCAGTGTGTTCAGCGTACCCGAATTATGTCTGACGGAAGTTGGTTTTTAAGTCTGTAGGACGTACCGTTCTGGAGTTATAAGTGAAAACGTTCTTCCAATAGGAATGAATGAGCGTCATTGAAAATGTCTCTAAGGGGCCGTGTCCACCAAACGCGTTTTTAAAAGGCGGAGCGCTCCGTGCGCTGCTTTCAACGCGTTTTGTGCGCGCTGCTCAAAAAAGGCGCACGGAGCGTTTTTCGTTTACGTCATACACGTCATCGCTTGTATCCATAGATATACAGCTTCTATCTGTTGGCTCCATCATCTGGCACCTGAACGTCCTCTCCTAAAATTGTATTAGAAAAATGAATGCAAGATTGCTCGCACTTCTTGCAGCGGAGTTTGCGGACCCCCCTGCGCCTGTCGTGGTTGCCCGGAGGAGAGTGTGGGTCCACAACATTAATCGTGGCCGGAGGCAGTACGGAGAGTACCATCGGCTCTGTCAAGAGCTCCGCCTGGACGAGGATAGATTTAAGATCTATTTTAGACTAAACCGGCAACAGTTTTCCGAGGTGCTATCTCTCATTGGGCCGACCATCGCCAAGATGACAACAAATTATAGGGAGAGCATCAGTCCCGCCCAACGGCTATGCATTTGTTTGAGGTGAGTAGCCTAAACTGAAATGTGTCTTTGTAGTATTTATACGTTAGGTCTATATAGTTTAGACATAAACAGGAGTTGAGTCAACTAAATAATAGCGAGTTTGTCTGAGGTGAGTAGCCGATAACTGAAATGTGTCTTTGTAAATAAACACAACAGTTGGTATTTAACGTTAGGTCTATATTGTTTAGACATAAACAGGAGTTGAATAAATAGCGAGTTGAATTGCAAATGGGACAATGCGATATCTGAGTGTGTATTTGTAACAAGAGCAAGAAACAGTGAACGTGTCCTATTGCTCACAGACAATCTTATATTGTTCCTCAAAGTCACAGAGTGATTGGATAAACTATCATTTTGACCTGTGCAGGTGAGCTCACTCATCTGGGGCCTGTTTCAGGTAGCTGGTTTTACATACTCTGGGTTTAATCATACGCTCTGAGTTGGTTAACTCAGAGCGCAGGGTTGATAAGCAACTCTGGGTTTTCGGTTTCAGAACAGTGGATCAGCGTTGGGTTTATCAACTCTGAGCGTGTTCACTCTGGGTGGAGCGTGTGCATAAAAGCCATCGTCAATGGATCGCTGATAACATGATTCACCATGGAAACAGAAGAAACAAATGATTGATCCTCCCACTTCTCCACTTCTCAAAAAAGAAATCTCCGCTCCTCCCACTACTAGAGTTAGAAATATTAACGAATGAGCTTATGGTAGCCTATGGAGAAGAATTAACGGGATATTGTCTCATAACTCTGATCTAATCTCCTCGGCAATTCAGAAAAAAAACAGAGTAAACACTTTTTGTCAAGATAATCATTTCGCTTCCGTATGAGAAGCCATAGTCTATTTTAAAAAGTTACGCATATCAGCTGTAAAGTAATAAAGCTGGCGCGGCACAGCATTGCTTACAGTGCCTAAAGCCTACTGTGCAGTAAACAGAACAGACTGTCGCTTCTTTTAAATGGGGAGTGAAATACATTAACGTCAAGACACATAAGGTGACAGTTTCCATTGAAGAGCCTGATTGATTTATTACCAGATCCATTTTCCTCAAGTGATCACAGTTTAAATTATTATATCATTTTTATATTCATATTAGGCTATTTAACGAGGCTTGTCTGTGACTTTAGGATCGCACAAGTGAACTACAACGATCGCGTGCAGCCGCAGCGTTACATGAATCCACCTGACATAAATCTGTTCAGTGGCACAGACGTTAAAAAACATACAATAGGCTACAAATAGGTTTATTAATCTGAATGTAGAGCATGTCACGATGTGTAAGGTGGCCGCCTATATGAACGGACCGAGGGCTGAGAACAAGGCTACTGATCAGATAAATGATTGTCAAACGTAAAATCATCAGGAAATGATAAAAACATCCCGATGGAGATTTCTATAGAGTGATTTTGCTTCAAACTGTACAGGGACGCGTGTGACAGTGACACTCTTTCTTCAGTCGGAGCTGCAGCGTAAAGTGAAAACAAACTCGGGTAGGTCTAACCACCTATCCAGCAGGTTAGACCCACGGCGTATGTTGCCGCAGTAACTGACTCTCGGTTGCATTGAACCTGCTACCTGAAACGGAAAACCCAGAGTTTCCACCAACTCAGAGCGAACAAACTCCGGGTTGCCTCAAAACCAGCTACCTGAAACAGGCCCCTGGTCTTGTACCAAAACGCCACCCAGTGTTCAAAAATAATTACTACAACCCATTCTTATTGTATACTGTATACTGTTACTGACTGTAAACACAGACACTTTATTTTGGCAACATTGTGACATATGCAGATCCATACACACACAATGCTTTATTGCCAAATTGTGCACATGTCTTTTGTCATATGGATAATTTAAACGGTTTGCCTTCTTATTAATTCAATAAATTAAATGTAGGCTATTTTCATATTTAATTAATAAGAAGGCAAAACTTTATTAGCAACTGTGCAGTTCTTTTTTGTTTTCTAATTAACTGAAGATAATGTAGGCTATCTTTGTTTATGTTGCAGGTACCTGTCAACTGGAGACTCGTACAGGTCCATAGCCTTCAGCTACAGGGTGGGGTTCTGCACTGTGGCGAGGATAGTGAAAAGTGTGTGTGAGGCCATATGGCAGTGTATGGTCTCCACATACATGCCTGTGCCAGGGGCAGAAGACTGGAGGAAGATAGCAGGGGACTTTGAGAAGCTGGCGGACTTCCCCAACTGCCTCGGCGCCATAGACGGCAAACATGTCGTCATCCAGGCCCCACCGTCTACTGGCAGCCAATATTTCAATTATAAGGGGGCATTCTCCATCGTCCTTCTGGCGGTGGTGGATGCCCGCTATAGATTCAGGGTCGTGGATGTGGGGGCCTACGGCAGGAGCAGTGATGGAGGCACGCTCGCGTCTTCGGCCTTTGGCACTGCCCTGCGGCTGGGGAACCTGGACCTTCCACCTGATCGACCCCTACCTGGAGCAGATCATCTGGGACCCCAGCCGCACGTTTTCATTGGGGATGAGGCTTTTCCTCTGCGGAGGAACCTCCTGCGGCCCTACCCTGGCCAAAACCTGGGGGGAGAGCGGAGGACCTTCAATTTCCGGCTGTCCCATGCCCGGAGGATTGTCGAGTGCGCCTTTGGCATCCTCGCCAATCAGTGGAGGCTCTACAGGAGGGTTCTCGGCGTGTCTCCAGAAGTGGCAGAGAGCGCCGTGAAAGCCACCTGTATCCTCCACAACTACATGCGTTGGGATGGTGAGGGAGAGGATGGCCCCCGCTCTCCAACTGTGCCATCACAGGGTGCAGTGCAGAGCATCCCCAGGGTCGGCAGCAACAACGCCTCCAGGGAAGCGGTCGCAGTGAGGGAGACCTTCAACCGCTATTTTTCATCCCTGCCTGGTCGAGTGACTTGGCAGGATGGAATTTAGTTGATCACTTTTGTATATATTTAAATCATAAAAGGCGAAAAAAAACCAAAACTAATAATTAAATTTCTTAAATCAATCTAACATTCATGTTGTATGCTGGATTACTTCTGAAGACAAAAACACACCTTTAACACCTTCATCATCATCAGAGCATTCATTATGTATCTGCTACCTAATGTAATGAAAACAAAACAACATTGTCTTAGCATTAATATGTTTAATTAACTGATTCATTAGAAAATGATTCCAAGATATTATGTACACATTTTAAACATTTCTTATAGCTTATACTAAATCTAAATAGAAAATGATTCCAAGATATTATGTACACATTTAAATAATTGTTATAGCTTATACTAAATCTAAATAGAAAATGATTCCAAGATATTATGTACACATTTAAAGAAATCTTAAAACTAAATCTAAATAGAAAATGATTCCAAGATATTATGTACACATTTAAATAATTGTTATAGCTTATACTAAATCTAAATAGAAAATGATTCCAAGATATTATGTACACATTTAAAGAAATCTTAAAACTAAATCTAAATAGAAAATGATTCAAAATATTATTTACACATTTAAAAAAATCTTAAAACTAAATCTAAATAGAAAATGATTCAAAAATATTATTTACACATTAAAAGACATCTTAAAACTAAATCTAAATAGAAAATGATTCAAAAATATTATTTACACATTTAAAAAAATCTTAAAACTAAATCTAAATAGAAAATGATTACAAATGAATTACTCCCCAAACTCCACATCATACAGGACCTGCTGTATCCTCAGGCGCACCTGTGCCTTTTTCTGATTTGACATTCTCCTCAATGATGGCACGAGGCTGAGCATAAAATGCTCATCCTCGTCCAGAGCCACTACATTCTCCTTTTCCTTCTGTATTGAGGACATTATTGTCCTCTGGAAGGCAGACAGCGGCTGCTCCAGCAGTCTCCTCCGTGGTGGTGGAGGTGCAGGAAGCTGCGGTGTGACCAGAGCCAGAGAGGTGTCCACAGCGGACTGGGAGAGGCTGGGAGAGGGAGAGGGAGGAGAAATCTCCTCTTCACTTTCAGCCACCACCTGTGAAAGAAAGCATACAATTGTTTGTTTAAAATGTGCAAATTAAAATGGTGAATTCTTATAAATATCTCTGCATCTGGCTTCACCTAACAAAAACCTTAAGGGAAAAGTAGATTTGTATACATAAACGAGTCTTGTTTTTCAATCTTGAACAGGAAGACTTTACTTAGATGTGTTATAAATGCATGCCTCATCTTCTAATTTAAAAATACTTGAATTGAAAAAGAGGTCTTGCTCTCAATTGCCTTCCCTGAAAAAAATAAAGGTTAAATAAAAGGAATCTTATATGATGTGTGTCTGTTTACAACTTTTAATAGGGTAATTACATCATCATATCGTCATTCCTTTAGCACAAGCTCAGTCTTATTCACAGCCAAGACACTAGTATGTTAGGGTATGTTTTTAGCACATGTTTTAGGCTACTAGTTTTTGTTATAGGCCTAGCCTACCTCTCGTTGGGGGTAAATCATAGGCGCTAGCAGGGCCAAGATGTCCGGTGCTATTTCCTGGCTAACCTCTCGTTGGGGGGACATTTCCTGGCTATCCTGGCTATCTCCCTGCTCCTCTGAGACCATATTGCTTGTCGTGGCCCTCTCTTTTACATGGCGCTCCAGGAAGCTCATTATTGCCATATATTTCCACCTCTTAAAAGAGGTGGCACCGGCCCCACTTTTCTTCCTGTCTCTCTCTGCCCTCCTCTCCTTCATGTACTTGTCCCGCAAGTACTTCCACTTCTTGCGGGACACTTCAGCTGTTGATACAAGATTATGTCTCTACAATTAGCAATTCACACAACCTACAAGGTTATTATCAAGCCTACCTATCAGTAACGTTAATGCTAACTGAAATTTTAGTTAGCTTACTTGACTACCGTAGTTTGTAAACACAAGAGCAAGTAAACGGGTGGCAGTTTGTACCTAACGGCTAATAGTTAAATGCGATAATATTGTTAATAAACATGATAATAATATAAATAATTAATGAATAATTCTCACCTGTAACGCCCAGCACAGCTGAAATGTCCCGCCAGGCCTGGTTCCGTTTACTTACATCGTGATAAGCCTTCAATGTGAGGTCGTACAAGACCGGGCACTCGCTGACAGCCGTGATGAGACTCTCGTCCGACATGTTTCAGTTTGTTTCAGTTTGTGTTTTGTTGATACTTTGAGGCTCGCCTCCTCCTTGATTTTGATTGGTCGTTCGAAAAAAAGCGCCGTGACGTGGAGCGCTTTTCTTCAAAAGTTCAACTGTTTTCAACTGGGGGCGCGCGGCTAGAAGCGCGAGGCGCGCAGAGCATTTAACCGCCCCGGGCGGCTTTTTAAAAGGCGCGCCGCATGCGCGCCCTGCCATAGAGAATGCATTGCAGACAGGCGCTCCGCCTTTTTAAAACGCGTTTGGTGGACACGGCCCCTAAGTGCTGAGTCCAAAAAAAAAAAGTTCCCCCAAAAAGTGTCCAGGAGCACGTTTCATGTCGTTTGGTAATGGTCTGTGGTGAAGTTTTTTAAAAACCCTATATAAAAGGTGGAGGGAGTTGGAATTGGAATGTGGAAATGTAATATAGAGTTTTGGAATGTGGAATGTGGAGTTGGAATTGGGTTATCTTGTTTCCCTGAGCTGGATTCGAACCTGAGACCTTTTGACTACGAGACCTGGGCTTAAACCACTAAGCCACCCAACCTGTAGGGTTAGGGTTAGGGTTAGGGTTAGGCTTATGATGAGGGGGTTTTAACCAGGAGGGGGTTTGAACCAGGATCGCCGGAACGTCGATCGTCAAATAACTGTCCGTGAAAAGGTAAAGTTGACATTTAAACGTGCCTACTAGACTAATTTTGGGATGGGCTTTCCTATGGTCCTACCC